>QVOA01002294.1:0-47322 GCA_014825685.1 Pseudomyrmex cubaensis
ATCGCATATCGATATATATCGCAAATCGATATATATCGCATATCGATATATATCGCAAATCGATATATATCGCATATCGATATATATCGATCTTCTTTTTGTTTCTAATTGCCGAATCTGATTTTATTTTTTATTTTTATGCTGATGTATTGTGAGAGCATACAATTACTAAAATAAACATTCACTACGTAATTAAACTACTTACATGGCGCTGCGAGTATCGGGTATGTCACGATTACTCGGAAGACCGTCGGAAGCTTCCTGATTGAATTTATTCCTCGCATAGGGGTCCTCGCCCGCTCGCAAACCGCCTCTCGAAACGTATCTGTTACACAAAGAAAATTACTGCTGCTAGATTTCTCCTCGGGAGCGCCTCAAATATCTCCCGTCAACTTCAATTTCGCCCGCGCGATACGTGTCGAAACGAACACGCTATGAAACATGCATCCCGACACACCTATCGTGAAACAATTATAACGGTATCTTCGAAACCGCTATAATGATGGACAACAGTGTCGAGAATGAAACATTCCGACGGTAATGCGGCGGAAGCAATAATGCGCGGAATTGTCTCAGTATGTGAAGCACCGAGCGATAGAATCGCAGGTTTCAAACGGCAAAGAGTTAATGCATCAATGCAATTGGTGCAACGGTGGCTGAAGATAATGGGTTCTTTCCGTCGAACGTGCGCGAAATAATTAATATCGATGTGCTGACTTCTGGCAAAAGTCGGAAGTCCGCACTGCAGGTCGTGAATCGATACAGTAACTTTCCGGATAAGAAAAATCGTTGAGTTCGAGACGTGTGACAATTAACGAAGGAAGGAAGGATATGTTCCGGAGGAAGGATGTATTCGAGCGGACAAGATATTAATTCGCGTCCGAAGTGTACTCGCGCGAAGTTGACAGTTGAGCTTATTATAATATAGATGAAGAGAACCCCGTCTGTCTTGACTCACCCTTGTTCGTCAAAATAATTCCACGTCACTCTCGGATCCGGAGTTGGCGCCGGCAGAAGCTCGGATGACATCACAATGGCCGTCCCGTCCGGATCCACGTAACCGCCGGAATTTCCACCGGCGGAGAGCACCAGAGACGCGGGTTCTTTCAGTCGCAGAGCTCTGTTTTCGTTTTGCTGGAAAACAAAGGAAATAATTTCTTCACTTAGAATCCGTGGTATTGTAAAACAAAATATTCGAAATTTCGAGAAAATTATATCTCGACAATTTCTACAGATGAAATATAACACGAGAAGAATATAAGCAGAAAATATTCTTCCTCGATAAATTAATTTTCATTGGTTCGAGGAGTTCGACGCGCCTTCGACTGGTTTCTCTGCACGTATACGTTTCGATATCACAAACTGCATCTCGTAATGTAGTTATCGTGTATCTCTTGTTCAACATCAGCTTGCCGTCTAAGCAATTCAGATCGGCAGATAGTCCTTTGTGCCTCAAGTTCGATTTCTCATCTAGATCATTTGCGGCGTAGGAATCAATTGCAAGATCGGTCCGTACCTACTGACACATTATCGATATACGCTGTATTGACTTCAAATCTACTGAGGATCTTCTTCGTGCCGGCGCATTGTGCCTTTGTGTCGGCGAATGCATCGCGCGCCGTCAATATGTAGGTCATCGAATTTCGCTCGTCAAGTTTCCGTTTCTTTTTTGGGAATAAAAGAGGGCATGACCTCAAATGTACGATCGTACTCACAACTTATGTAAACTTATAAAATTTTAAAAAAACACAATTTACTCTCAAGTCTAATAAACAAAATAGTCTCATCTCTAAATTAGATTATATTAAAAGTGCAACTGTCTATAATCCACTAATAAAATCACGGAATTAAATAAAAGAATAAAGACAATCATCTTATTTCTGGAGCGTCAAGCACAGTGGAATGGACGGAGCAACCGATTACCGGAGAAATGGTAGTAAGCGTCCTATAAAACTTATGCAGAGAAAGAGAGAGAAAAAGGGGGGGAGGAAAGGGAGAATAGGTGTGATAAGTGCGTCTGCAGCAGAGCCATTAATGCATTGCATTGTACGGCGAAGTGAGCAAGCAGCCGTTAATTTCATCGCGATTCTTCGTCGTCGGAAGCTCCGACTCCGACTATCGTCCCGAATGGCAGTATTTTCCGCGTGCACAGGTCGTTAACCTTATACACCCGAGTCGAAACCTCGCGAGTGAAAACATCCAACAAAGAGGAGCAGGAATAAAAGGCAGGAATAAAACGTCACGAACGCGCAGCCGATGAAGGAGAGACGCGCCGCACCGCGCGAAAACTCGCAAGAACTCAAAAAAAAAAAAAAAACAACAACGTGCGGCTGCATCGATGAAATATTAATTCACGGAGCGATGAAATATTAATTCACGGGTCACGGATTGAATTAAACCGGAAGTGCACTCGGATGGCCAGTCTGCGGCAAGCTGTTGCATCCGGTTCTACCGCGGCGACCACCGTGGCGCCGAATATCCGCGATGTCGCATAAAACTCGATAAAGCACGCCCTCGCGCAATCGGTCACCGAGGGGATAAAAGCAAAAGTGACGTAAATCAATAGTTCTTTTTGTTTCGTTTTAACCTGCATTCTTTCTCGCGCTATAGTAATTTATTTACAAATATTCAAAGTAATTTTAGTCATTCGTAACATCTGATTGCAATCTCTGTACAATAGATATGATTATCTTTTACACATGCAAGCGTGTGTGTGATCGCGAAATTCAGTCATCATCCGTATCAAATCGGAACTGACAATTTCGCGACGGTGACATATTGGCAATATTAGCACGCTAATCGGCTTCCAGTTTCTCTTATCAGATTCCGGTAAAGGCAATCTAATAGCATCGCGTTACAGACTTAACTGTACATGTAATGTAATACTGTTGAAAGATATAGTCCGGGGCTTAATGTGTGCAGTTCGGAAGCTTCAGCCGGGCAATCGGAGAAACATCAGAACAACGTTTCTTCATTTTATTTTGCGTGTAAAAAAAAATCACAAGTCTACGTAATCTCATGTTGTAAATTTTAGAATAATTAAATCCAGAAAGGAGCATTTTAATATAAATAATATTCTCAATAACGTTCTATTATATTTGAGTAAATAAAAACGATTTTATTCCGTATTAAAAGTAACGCTATTCATCGCGCCGATCGATTATTATTTTGTTACCTGATAACCGAGACAAAAACACCGCGGAGACCGTTTTATCGTTTTCCGTATTCCCGGAAATAAATTTTTCTCCTCTCAGTTTTACCATCGACGCGGCGACAAAAGCGTCGCACGTGACTACCATAAAATGCATTGCATATGCGTCGATGCGATGATATGCACAAGGCCGGAAGCCCTATTTGCCAAGTATACCACGACGCTCTTGGACAATGGTCGCGCGCAACACGGATCACCTGTTTGTCACCGCGGACCTCGCGGCGGAAGTACGCAAAAAAAAAAAAAAAAAAAAAAACAGAGCGCGTCGGAGCAGCGGAAATCGCGGGCCGTTGCAGACACGCACAGTTTCGATTAGATTTGATTTATAACGTTTTAACAGCCATCACAATTGCAGGCCTATCTGCCATCGGAGACTCGCATATGATTTAACGGTTTCTTGCCCCTCTTCTGTAAATAAATTTTGTGCATCGCGTGTTCTGCGTACTTAGGGTTTTGTGTGTTCGAAAGAAATAAAATCTTCAAAGATTGAAATCAATTTAAAAAAAATAATTAAAAAAAAAATAAAAACTTTTTCTTTAAAAAGAGCATTATGAAAAATCCAATTGTTGATCGACTTATATCGATTTGTATTCGTTGTGTAATCTTGCGCAAGATGCATTCGGACAAAGAACATTTCGGACTGTGTCAATTTGTCATCGTCACGAGACTTTTTTGACTTCCTCGCGATATAGTTCGACGTTGAATGAACTTCTATCATCTTGACAGTTAGTAGATGATCATGTCGATTTCTTATGAGAAAAACGCGTATCAAATTTGTCGTGTGCTTTTATCATTTAATTGTTATCAATCTGAAATTTCAGTATCTTCAATGTTGCAATAAAATAGAAATCTTTTCCATTAATATTTCAATCAATCGATCTTTTTTCACACACATCGCACAGATCGTGTGCGTGCATTATTTTCGCACAGTTTAAAAATACAAAACAATGTTATCAATGCGTTTTCAACTCTCGTTGCTAATTGCAATTGCCTGCCCCCAAATTATTAAGCGTGCCGAGATTTCGTCGAGCGATATAATTTCGAAGGAATTACTGCGTCCGGTACGGTTTTATGATAAATGAGGAAATAGCGGATGTGTCATTCCCCGTTATTGTTTTGCGTTATCCCGCTGTGAGTCCGAAATCGACCGGCGCAATATTGCCAAAGTACGTGATTTTACGATTATTATCGACGAGGGTCGCATTATTAATGCGGTTATATTGCCGCGAAGCCACAGTGTAAGTATGCTGTGTAACGCGAACGTGAGTTACCTGACACACGCGTGTATCATTGTTAGACCGCTTTGATATAAACGCATAAATTAGCGAAAATGGAGCATCATCACGTTGCTGCTGATAACATTAGCATTAGCGACAACTCGGCAGAGAGATTAATATTTATTTACAACTGTTTGACTAATTGCGTAATATAGACATGATACGTAATTCGAAATTTAAATCTTTCACTGGGATTTGCGATAATTATACTAGTTCAAAACGTGATGTATTACAGATAATTAAAACGTGAATTACATGTGAGAATTAACATATGTAGAAATATTAAAACTTTATTATAAGCGTGTCTTAATAAATTTAGTTTACGCTCTAAAATGATTGTTTAAGATTATAATTTTGTTTTATAAACAAAAATAAGAAAAAGACATAGTAATAATTGCATACTAGTGATTAAAAGCAATTATAATATGCGGAACAGTGATGGAGTTGTAAGATACGATATGCCTTATTGCGTCTCTAATTGTAACCTGCCACTCTTTCGTACTGTCGGTCATATCTTTAAGCTGTGCATGATATGTTAATTCTCTATCTCTCTCTTTCTCTCTTTCTCTCTTTGTCTCTTTCTATCTCAACGGACGGTCGTAATAATTTCTCTTGAAAATCAACGAATAAATATTCTGTGATGCATCCTCACGATTATTTCATTCACAAGGAACGAGTCTACTGTTCACGAGACTGCTTATCAGATTTCCTCGTCTGACACATTTTGCTTTGCAAGAAATGTCTTAACTAATGCCGCCTCTTTCATGTACACATTTTCACACAAGCGTAACATACTGTTCTTTATCGAATAAAACGCTGAAACCTAAGAAGAAGTTCAACAGCTTGTTAAATATGTTACAAATAAGAAGGATTTAATCGATTAATTAATTAACGCAAAAGTTAATTAAATTTTCATAAATATTAAGTACTTATTAGAACTAGAAGTTGTTTATTTATTGTAAATAGCTATGATTATAAAATATCATGAGAAAAATAGTCGCAAATAAAGTTATCTCTGTTTTTTTTTCAAGACAAAAGCAAAATAGATAAAAAAAAAAACGCTCGGCTATTTTTACGCGAAAGAGATGAAAATATGTCGCATGATTGGAAAATGAAACAATGATGCAGCTGTAGCTCACAAGAAGATGTAGACCGCGAACTGACGGCAACTGTTTCCCTGAGACACACCCTGTCGTAATTTCGTCGAGAGGGCGTGGAATTTTCTGCGATTTCCATCTCCGGCGTGGAGGCGAGTGCGAAATCGACGGAGTGCAAAAGGGACGATAGAGGAAAGAGGTGCGGGAGGAGAGAAAGACGAGGGACGGAAAAGGGAATACACGCGACGGGGAACATCGGACCCGTCCGATATGTTTTCGCTGAGTTATGAGTAGATTTGCATATAGAAACTGTTTCTGGTCTGTGCGGAACGGATTTGCCTGAGAGCGGAGCAAAGTAGGGGAAAGGTATGACACTTTATAGATACAACGTCGGTATTAAATTTGGACGGCCGATCCGATTTCAGGATTAAATATATTGTCGGATGCAAAATCCGGTACACAAGTACGGGTGCGTTGTATTCCCCGTTTTTGCGCGAGCGTAAAATGACAATTTGCCAAGTTTCAAAGGAATGAATGAAGGAGCTGACGAAGAAGATTACGCGCGCAGGACGAAACAATTTATTCTCGCTAACGTCTTTTGCTCTTAATTAAAGAACGTGGCAGCCGAGTAAAATAAGATTAAAGTTCAATACGGCCGCGCGAATTTTCTGAGAGCAAACTTGACAATGTATAAAAAAAAAGTTTATATATGTAATATATAAGTTTATCGATTTCTTTTCTCTTCTTTTGAGCAAATTTTACTAACGCGTAAAAAAACAGAGAAAAACAAAATGTGGAAATAAAAACTCGAGTTGCCGAGCGTTGCGCAAGAGCCACGCGCACTATAACATTCTTCACGCTGTTTCTCCGTGTAGATTGAACACTCACGCATGTGAATTGGGTTTTCAGTCCGGAGCGCGCGCGCGCGCGTTATGCGCTTCGCCCAATTAAGGAGAGCGCGTTATGGTTACAAAGGGTTAATTTCGCAGCAAATTTGACCGGGTCGGGGGTAAACTCAGTTACCTCGGATGGCTCGCTGCAGTCCTTCATGGGAACGACCCACCCTGTATACATGGGGCTCTTGCGGTTAATAGTCGGCTCGTCCCATGTCACCATGGCGGTTTCGAACGATTGCAGACTCGGACCGCGGGCTTTCAGGTAATTTAATGTTTCCCGCAGCAATCCACTTAGCATCGTAACATGGGTTCCTGACTTATGCCAGTCTAAGGTACACACGTTTCATTCGCATTCCGAATGAAGTGGACACGAACGAATTAAATATAAGTATCCTTTGTAACATTGCTCTGTTTTCACACATGTATATCCTCTGCTCCTTTCTCCCTGGTTTTGCAACTTCTACATATACGTATATTCATTTTTAACTCTCTGGTCAATAATTAACAGAATAAAAAATTTCTCTCGATAAAGTAGTTTTAATTACATTGTACACGTTCGTGTGTGTGTGTGTGTGTGTACTTTAAGCATGTCTCCGTTTCGCATGTAAACTTCGGTCCTTCACTTATTGTTGTTTGCATCTGATTTGCGTCGACTTTGCCGAGTATAAATTACAACTTCATGGTATATTCATTAATCATATTATTGCTCCGGCTACGAGATGATCGTAACAGCGTAAACGCGCCAGTTCGCGCGAAAGAATGCACACAGATTTCAATAAAATCGCGAAATATTAAATTACGCGATAGTTACAGCGTTTTAAACCGCGAGCGGATCGTTCATCGATGCGCGTGTAATGCAATCTTTCATTGATATTAAACCCTGTCTAGCGTGAATCGCCGGAATACGTAGCAGAAATTTATTTATAATTACGAGTCGCGTTTATTTCCGCGATATATCCCCGCCGAACGTTGTACGGATTCTCTCTATGTAATCGAATTTCCCGTTAAAATTCAAAATCGCGACCACCAATCGTATTTACGCGTGCGCTACGAATATTTATTTCTCGTTAAAACGCACTAATGATAAAAAAGCAACCGTATTTATCGAATAGTTTGCACTATTCTCGTAATTTAACCGTGTAATAAAAATTGACATTACGGATGTTTGTTGCGAGCGAGTGAATACATTTTGAATATTTAAATTAGGTATTCCTGTTTTACATCATTCTCTTCGTTTGTTTGAAAAATAAATTTTGAAATTGTCGATACCTAAAAATAGAAGAAAGAAAGGCACACATGTAAATAATAAAATTCATATTACCAGCAAAATACAGAACATTTTGATGTGTAAAGCTAATCGTACGAGTTTTCTCCATCTTGAGGAAAATGCGTGAGTCTGTACAGACTGCTTCAATTCTGCTGCACAATAGATTCTCGATCGTGCCCGAATACACGACGAATGAAGAGAGAACGGAGCAACGAAAATGGGAATGGAAACGTAAGACGCGGAAGAGCCGAGACGGGAGAGGAGGTTGCTTAATCTTTCATCAATTCCCTTAATTAACCGGCAACAATAGCAGGTGCTTCTTCGATCCTCTCTCTCTCTCTCTCTCTTTCTCTCCACAAGAGATGGCTCAACATCCCGCGGGACGATGAAATTCGATGTATAGAAGGATTATATTTGTTCTAAAGAAGACCTCAATTATATCGTTTTATCGTGTTTTTATAAAAAATAAAAGAAACTTTTTCCACCCACATTACGACTGAGAAAACAAAGTCAAGCAAACCGGCAATAGTCTCCGCAATATACTTATAATTTTATCTATTGTTTGATCTTTTTTCTTCCTCCGTTTAAAAATTTCGAAAGATGTCTCCCGTGGCACAGTCATGGTGTGCGAGGCAAACCAACTATGGCGCCCGCAAAATTCCTCTCGAAACAAAACCCATTGTGCGCGAGACAAAGACGAAGAATCCGAGCACGAGTACCGAGCAGGGCATTAGTGTCCCCGATACCGATCCGATGTCGGGCGGCGAAAGGGTTGAGCAAACCGGTCTCGGCAGATACGAGGGAACAATAGTAAGAACCCACGAGGATGACTGTCGTTTCCTCATCCCTCCCCTCCCGTGAATTGGAAGCGATCGGCTAACATCACAGGTCGAAGCGACCTCGACACTTAACGAAACGACGCTCCTTATCGATTTCCATGTTCGTTCAAATGTGAACAAGTGCGCCGCGCGATACCACCAAGAAGAAACTGAGAATACTTGCTCTCAACTTTCTTCTCTTTTGCTTTCAACCTCCCTCGATTTATCTCTCTTTCTTCCGTTTGTCCCGCCTTCCTTTTGCACTGCATGAAAATACATGTAATAGGATCGCCGGGATCACGTTTGCCAACTTGCGGTCGGAAGCCCGTTGAAAAACGACATTTTTTTTCGAAACAAAACCAGGTCAGTGGCAGATATAACTCACAAAGTTCGGCGATGTTTTTCACCTGCCGCATGAAATAAACTTTTTCCGCGCAAGCGATGGCAAGAGGCTCGAGTTCCCCGAGTGTTTTGCCGCATTTTAATAAAGTAATAAAGTTGGACATATAATTAACGTTAAATTTTTTTTACGGTTATGTAAATGTTTCGAGTTAAGGCCGTTTTGAGGGGAATGAATCGCTAAACTAGTTTCCGAAAAACCGTGGCTTGCAACGTTTTTTATTTGATCTTAAATTAATATTGGATTCGCGCGCGCTATACTCGCGATCACGTGTGTAAATCTGAAATTCAGCGAAACGTGTGTCGTGAATTTTATTTTTAATACCGGGCATATGTGGATTCAGGAAGGAGTGCGCTATTCGTGTAATCCATGGGCGGGAGTTGCAGTTGTGTCTAGCGTGACCTGTATGCTAAGCCCCACGTCTACAGAACCACATGCATCAAGCTGATATAGGAGACATTAATGCCACGTCGTACGAGCTACACGTGTCACCCTCCGTTTCAAACCACCGTCAACCTGGATTCTTCATCTTTATCTCCGGCGGAATTCCATTTATCTCCGTTACCGCGCAGTTTTGCAAAGTCCGCGCGGAATATTTCGCGCAGCGGCGGCAGCGGCAGCGGCGACGACGACTATCTCATTATCCATGAATGCTCCGACATAACAAGATATATTCACTGACTGTAAAAGATGTATATTCCGCGATCGTACTCACAAATATGAATTACAGTATATATTTCTTATCAATTCGCGACACTTTCTTATCGGCGCGAGTATTTGCCAACTGCAACGACGTTCATTCTGCGTTTGCGTCAGAGATTCTCAAATTATTCAGCTTAAAATTCGCACTCGAAAAACAAATAATTATTATATTAAATAAATTATTTCCTGATCAAATACGGACGTTGTTTCTTTTCTTGGTCCAGCTTCAATCGTTACGATTACGATACTCTTTACTTGTGTGTGTCGAGAAATTTGAATCGTGCGCATCGCAGACAAAAGATGCGAATCGATACAGTAGATACACATTGGCGACTTATAACAAGAGAAACCGGGCGTAGTCAATAGCAGATGGAAAGGCGTGAGAAAGCAGAAGAGCTTTTCCGTGTCCCCGGCAGTCCTCTCTAATGTAAATTTATTGTTGAGCTGTTACTCTTAGTCGTTTCTTTCTTGCGGAATGCACTTCTGCATCGAGTAAAGGCCCAATCGCGTACTTTAAACCAGTGCGCCGTGAAGGATGAGCGTATTTATTATGAGGTCGACGAGAGGTCGAAGAGAGAGAGAGAGAGAGAGAGAGAGAGAGAGAGAGAGAGAGAGAGAGGCTGCCGGAACATATTGATTTTTTTCCAGTTACAAGAACGCGGAGGAACTTTGTTGTGGCTCTGTAGCTTATCATCGGAACCTTATCGTATCGTGCTTGCGTTGTTGAACATATACTGAATCATGATAAGCTACTTTACCTTGCCGCAGGCATCGATATTTTATACATATAACGAAATACCAAATCAAATATATATCATATATGTATATTTAATATTTATTTAAACAAGCAAGAAAAAATGACACGTATAATTTCTCATTTGCTGATAATACACTAAACAAAACTAAGTCAAGCTTAATTAACGCTACGAAATTGTTCAAATTGTCATTCATATGTTTCAGCTGCCTATACTGGATTATTACTAGTCTTTTGCTAAACATTTTCAATTAAACGCACACACACACACACACATCGAATAAATTGTCAAACGATAAAATCGAACGCCACAGATTACGCATGACAGGAAAGAGACGCGTTCGGATGAAAGTTGATTTTTACGCTGTTCGGATGCGACGCGTTATTTCTCGCGTGTTCACGCGTGGACCGATAACGGCGTAATTTATCAACGGAATGGGGAAAGAGTCGTCAACCGATCGACGTACGTTATATTCCACGGACCGCGACAGCGGCAAACGCGACATACGTCGGTAGCTTTTATGGAAATACACAGTTCGTCGATTTGGTCGAAGCGCAAAAAACTTCGTAAAAACCGAGCAATGAATCTGCAAAAATATTATGCTCATAAGATAATCTGCTCTGCTCTCTCTAAGAATTTCCGGATTGTTCAAACGTCGGCTTGAAACTCACCGCTATTCTATTTTTCTTGCATTTAATATTAAAAAATAATTGGATTTTGCAAAACTCATCTCTCCTCGAAGAGTTTTAAAGTTCCAAGTTCGTTTAAAACAATCAAATCGTGTTTGAAAACACGCGGAGACCGAGTTTACGATTCTCTTCTCCTGTTCTTTACATTGAAAAATTTTCGTTTCGAAAGATTCTGAGGAAATTTTGCGAGTTTGTAGAGTTCTTTCCAAGATTTCAAAGAACACTTTTCCTAAACTACCTCTCGAAAACAAACGCCGAAAATTATGAACAGGCGGGGATCAATCTTCTTTTTTATATCCGTGATTCACGCGAAATTGAGACGAAAACTTCGATGAATCTCGTGTGTTCACGTGTGGAGCGCCAGTTCCGCGGAACAAGGAAAAGGTGGGCGAAACCGTTGAACGCGGGACGAGGACGAAGATGAAGAACGCCCACGGGACGAATAAAACGGGAGAGAAAGAATCGGTGGTTGCAGACAGGGTAGGACGTTTCGTCGGACATCTCGCTTATATAATATTTCTCGTCGACAAACCTGAGCTCACCCGGTGAGGAAGAGAAGTAAACTCTCTCTACCCTACTTGAGTAGACGCGATACCGGTTCACAGGGAGAATAATGCAGTATGGTGGATTTACGATGTGTTTCCGCTGTTCATCTCCGATCCAATTAACGGAACGTCATCGTCGACGGTGCAAAAGTATGCGGTTTATCGTGTGTGCAATTTATACAGAACGGTCGCGATAATTAACGTTACTTTTTTTAATTGCACGATAATCATCTGCACTTTAAGATAATATGTTTATTTAAAAAAATGCATGAAATAGTTTTATATGCGGTAATAAATTATATGCAGTTTTATAAATGTCAATATTAATATCTTATACGTCTGATATATTTATAAAAAATCATATTTATATTAAAATTAAAGTACGCGCAAACTGTATACGTATTACGCGTTTATTCATGTAAAAAAAATTTTCATCTTCTATTGCACGCTTGCTTCGTTAGATACCGGTGAGATTAAACTTATCCCTTAAGTGAGTTTGCATAGGGCGGGATTTACCTCATTTTCTACTCGGTGCGCAGAAGTATTTTTACATCCCGATGCCGAGTTCCTTTAATTCCGGATCGGGATTGAATTAATCGAACGACGCGGGAGATTGCAGGGAGTAATAGTTGCGTCGCCGTGAGGTTCGTAAAGCTCACATTGCGTCGGCTCGATTCGAAATTCGCGAACCAAAGGATTTCCATGATGTTTCTAACGGAAGTGAATAGGATTCCCGAACGAGGGAAACCTTGCATTTTATTGACACGCGATAGGAAGAAATACGGGATTAACAGTAAGCTTTATAAAGCGTCTTTTTAAGGTGATTTTCATCCTTTAATCAAAGCACGATCGAGCCTTGCGTTCTTCAAATAATAAGATCCAAAACACATTGCTGGCCACTTCCTCAGACTCTTGTTCCAAAAAGTAGAACTAATTGATGTAAAAAAGTAAATAGTGATTATTGCAGCTGTGTAAGAGCGTGAGTTCGTTTGCAAAGAAATTGCTTCTGCATCGCGTTCGCCAGCTTGATAAAACCACCGTTGCCTTTAATGGAGATTTCGGCAATAAAGTCGTGCCAATATTGCCACCAGATGGAATAATGGAACATTTTTTGAAAACATTTTATTCCATAAAATTTCCATGAGATACTCCGCGCGCGGAAAGTCTCCGCGCACACATTTCGCGAAAAATGATCCTAACTCCGCTCGGAAATTGGACGGTAGATATCGCGAGCGCACTACTGCATGGTGTGCCGTAACTGCTATAACGCTTTTTTCCCAATTTACAATTTTATTCCCGTCGGTTTTTACGATGGCGTAAAACGTTCATAAATTCTGCGGGACGTATCCATCGTCTGCGCGCGCCGTGACCACCGAGCGCGATTTTTCCTCCTTCGCGATAAACAACTTCAGTATGAAACGCCGGCCGCGTAATTAATGACAGGATACATGGCAAACCGCGCGCGCGCAGAAACGTTGATCTAATTTTAACTTGTCATTGGCGGTCGCGCGTTATCGCGCGCGACGTAATTGGAAAAGTTGCAAAAATATGAGGCTAGTTAGACGAGTTATTCTCTGTCACAACGTGATGAAAACAATATTTTTTTTTATGCCGTATGTTGACAATTTTCGGATTTGCATAATTTGAAAAAAAATCGAGAAAATAAAAACAGACGATAACGCGAAACAGAATAACGAGAGAGCGAGGAATATTGACAACAACAACAAATTTACTCTGAGCAACAAAAAGAGCACTGAATGCCTCTGTAATAATATGTATTTAGTTCAGAATGTTTGGCGATTCGACGAAACGACAAAAATTGGACAATAATGCTGGCTGCGTGACAGCAGGCCATACGGCAACTATTTGATGACGGGTTCGCTCACGCGCGAGAATCGTCTGTCGTTAGGGCGATAATGGCATGGAACAAGGCGATTTCGTGAGATATTAGCATTCCGTGCCGACCGAGATTGTCGATCGGTCTAGACGCGAAAGGACACCCTGTGAATTCATCGCACATCGATTGACTCGGCGCGCGCCCGCTTCTCTCTAAAGATCAATTTCCGACCAATTCATAACGGAAATTATATATATATATATATATGTCGCGGATATTATGTATTAAAGTCGCGATGATGACATCAGCGCGTGGGACTCGTGCGCGTGAACGAAATTTTCGTCTGAAACGCGCGCGCGTTTCGGATCTGTATGATATTTCACTCGGAAACGCCGTCAAAGATGTCACGAGACCTCAAAGAAAATACATACATGTTTCTGACATAATTTCATATATATATATGTTTTCATGACAAGAGAACTCTCTCTTTCATGAAAAGACTACCACGAAGACTAATATATCGGCAGAGATTATCTGATTTATACACGTACTGCATACATAATCCCGGATACCGGCGCTCCGGGCGACCGAGTCGGTTTATACGTAACGCACCTGTCGCGCGCTAAATCGGAGGCGATTAATTAATTTCCGATAGCGATTTAGTGGCCGCGTTTGCGGCAAGATGCGCGCCGAAGTATTAGTCAATGTTAAACGACCAATTACTTATTTAAACTGACATTACGTCTGGGCGCTACCTGGTTTGTTGTTAGCGTAGGTCAGCTTTAAGCTCCGCACATACGTAGATATACTGTACGTGCGCGCTTACCGAGCTAACCGAGGATCACGTGGTCGATGTAAGACGATTAATTCTGGTGAAATTGAATCGTCGGCGTTAATTCCCACAAGATCTCGTATCCGTTTGCCGACAATACGTACGAAAGCCGTGGAGCAACGTTATACGAACGAGAATCGTACTCGTCTTGACTTTCGCGAGCCGCCTGCGAAAGTTTGAACGGATTTAATTTCGCGATCGGCCAAATGTCGACTTAATTCCAACGAACGTCGGACAACTGACCCGCAAGATTGAACTCGGTTTTCGGATTACTTTCATTTCGGCGAGTTTTGGCGGAAAAGCTTTCGGAATTGCTATCGGCGTCGAACAATGTTACAAAGATCTCATTTGTTGGATTCAATGTTAGCAAACTTTTAATAGGAGATCGATGACACAAAATCCGTGCAGAAAGCACACATGTCAAGTTACTCGCGTAACTCCGTCAGGCATCAAAGTAATAGCGGAAGCTACTCCTATTCGCAGAGCACGAAGGTCCTTTGAGGACCTCGCCTCGATGGGCTTTCAAATCTGGCGTCTCGATGCCGTTACGATATCTCCCAGTTGCAGTTGCTTTCAAACGAACACCATCCTCGTGCCAAGGGTTCCTCGGCCTCCGAATCCCATTCGCGCGATCGTGATCGATAGACAGACGTCGAACCCCTGTTCCTGTGTATGTACATACGTGTCCGAGATCGTCGCCGATTGCTCGAAACTCAATTGGAGCGGCATACCGATATCTTGCCAACGGGCAAGCCGCACGTCTACAAACCCCGCTCGGCACTAGGGAGCCACTACTCGCGCCGGTGCATTCGAGCGCTGTAACTGCGAGGAGTCGGCGAGGTACACGGACTATACATAGTGTCTCGGGACGAGAGATCAATCCCAAAATAGCAGTATCGATCGTTAAGGAAATCTCTACAAACGCAGTTAAACCGCGTCAAAAGGAAGCGTCGAGATGAAATATTTCTAAAACCTTTGCGTATAAATCGAACATGTAACCGTGCATTTCAAAAACACGTGTATTTTTTTTTTTTTTTTAGTACACGATCATTCAAATCTCTGGATACAAAGTTTCAACGATAAATCGTTTACGAGTCGAAAAATCTGTCGAACTTTTCTTGGAAATACCGAAAACACATCTCGACAGAAAAATCTTTCTGTCTGTAAAGTGACTGATAACACATTATACATAAATATATGTGTATCTTTCTGAATATCTCTTCGGTCTCTTCTGCGCCGGAACACTCTGTATGTAGCGAGCTGCGGGAAGGCAATCGGTCGGTAGATCCCAGGTGTAGCCGTGTGTGTATCGCTAAATTGATCGTGCATACGGGCGGGCGTACGTTCACAGTCCAACGCCATTACACCGGCGTGCGGACCCTGTCATTCGCAAGGTGATACCTCACGTCACGCCGGTCCGGTCTTGTCGACGCCTCATGAGATCGAGAGCAATGCGAGAGCGCGATAATCCCGAGGTGCCGAGGATACCGGAAGTCCGAGACTATTCCGCCGTCGGTTTATCCGATGTCCCGTCTCCGTTAGATAAACGATGGATCATTTCACCGATTTTTCGCGACTAAAGCGCTCAGACATGAGATCGCTAGACAAAGATGCGTTGATATAAAACTAATTGTAAAAGTTTTCAGAAAAGAAAACTCGATAATGGAAATTTTTAGTTAAATCCAAAATAAGTAATTCGATTCAGATGTATCTATTTAGAGTTTCGACAGATATATAGATTTTCTAAGTGAACTTCATACTTCGATGGAATAATAATTAAAACCCTGTTTCAAATAATTCGATTTTAACCGATTTCAGTAATTTATTAGTACGAAAGCTAAATCAATTTCCAATAACCATGAGGTTATCGGAAATAATATTACACACTACAAGCTGTGGACGGCCATAATCGTTAATTAGAAAATAATTAAAAAACGCGATATAGTTAGTGGGAATTTTTAATTATGAAAACGCTTAATTATGCAAAACATTATTATAACGGAAGTTTCTCTCTCTCTCTCTCTCTCTCTTTATTTGCTGCACACTTTTGGAGTCGACTAAAGATGAAATCTGAAGAAGCGAACAGAGTTGAGCAGGAAGCGGAAGGAAGTGAAGCGGAGATGCGAGTCGTTAACTGCTTTTGCAAAGATAAGAACAGAGGCCAACTCTCTGATTCGTATAACTTTCGATCTGATTCAAAGTTGTCAACACTTAGCCCGAATGTACGCGAATGCACGTTCGTCAGAACATAAGTGAATACGACGTATATACATGCACACGTGTGTGTACGCGTCTATTCGCTCAGTGGACTGTTGTCCGAATCGCTAATAGAACCAGAACGCGAATGAACTATAGGCCGCCAATAATCGGTTTCTAGCTGACGACAATCAGCGATTTTGATAAATCCGTCGAGGTGGCAATTGAAAACGTGCGATCGCGTTTATGTGCACCGGTGCACATAAAGTCGTAAAACGCACGTTATAAATGTCGAGTTGTATATTTTTGTTTGTCAGCGCTGTTAACACCTCGGTGTGTATATCGCAAGCGATACAGAAAACAATAAAGAGTATTATTACATTTAGTACAATATTATACTAGCGGTATTATAATTATCATTGTAATGGAAAATGTCGAACAACTGTAATTACACAGTTGCGCGCGCCTTCCATCGCGACTTGGTATATAAACTTTAAATCTCTTCAAGTCGTAACCGACGTAAATTGAAGCTGAAACCGACCGATATTACAAAAGAAGAAAGCATTTCCTGATTTCTTCTCATGACGGAAATTTATGAGACGAGCTCTATTGAATTATCGTCGCTGCGAATTCTTCGACGTGTCTCGAACGAGACGAGAAAATTCGCAGCGACGTGGCTCTTCGAATATCAGTTCTCTAAGGCTTTTGTCGAAGGCGATTGATGCGACACGATGAGATCAGCTGTTGCGTTTCGCAAAAATGACAAGTACGTAAGTAAATAGTATTCGTCTGATTTAAACGCAGACAAGATAAATCGATAAATGAGGTTTGATTTTAAATCGAAATGTGTTAGAAAAGTGTTTTTAACTATACGAAAAACATACACGCTGTGAATAATTCGGATTCGTAATGCAAAACATATTACACGTCCATATAAAAACGGCTACATAACCGGTTTTAGAACGTTTATCTTAAATTCAGCTTCGAATCGTGCCCATAAACTACCATGCGAGATTCCGACCGTATAGGCATTCGGTCGCTTCGGCGGAGTTGGCAAGACGTTAAACTTCTCACAGCAGTACTTTATCGCGTCATCGATAAATTCTAAACATCCGCGTAAAAGAATTCGGAAGTTGCACGCGCCAACAAGCCCTTCGACCGAGAACGCGAGAGAGGAAGGGGGCGAAAGTTCGCAACTAGTTTTTCACGAGTTGGGAGGGTGGCGCGCCGCCGGGACGAAAGTTACGAAGAGCTTCGGCATTCTCGAGAAGCGCGGATCCCTCGCCTTCGAATTGCTTCCGAATGTCTACCATTTCTCGTACTTCTCTCTCGTTTCGCGAGAGCAGGCACCGTCATTACTGCTTAACGAGAATTAACGGCCGTCTTTCCTCCTCCCTCTCTCCTCCTCGCCCACCCCTCGTTTTATCGATCCTGTCGCGTTACAAGACGCGGTAAATACGCTTTCCATAGTCGGATGCTCAATTAACGATAATGCGTGGCTAAATTCGCTCGAGTCGTACCTGCACGTCTATAATGCGGACATTTTGGAGTTATCTGTCAGAAATTTATGAGAGAAGCTTAAGAGATTAATATCTACTGCAACTCCCTCTTGGCTACTAAATATTCTATTGATAATCACTTGCACAAAGTTCAGTTTTCAGAAAATATTTACATACAATATGTATAATTGCATTATATTATACGTATATAAAAAGATATTTAAAAATATTTATAAAATCCAATAAAAAATCTGTCTAATATTGTAGAGAAATTGTTTCAAAGACAGAAACAGAAAGAGAGAGACAATATTACTTGCTGGTGAAGATCATATAATACAGTCAACTGAATGTAAGCAAATCCATTCAATGTCTTTCAAGGTCCATCGGTTTAAACTTGGAGTATCGTATTGAATAAACCTCCAATAGTACTCCAGTTTTAAATGAACGACTCGAGTGATACTTCATGATGAATGAGTGCTCAGAAGCAGCCAACTAAGACAAAAGAGAGAGAGAGAGAGCAATAAGTGTGACGGGAGAAAGTAATATAAAATTATAGAAAACGCATATTCTCCTCTTTGTTCTGTACGCCGATCGTATCTATTTATCGAATTTCTAAGAGACGTTTCATTTTACTTACACACACACATATTTTCCATTGTCCTGCCTAATCGTTGCCTCACTGATCGTAATAACAATAAACTTGATTTTTGGAACTTTATTTTACTTCGCACCAAGCTTTTTAATCGAGAAGTTTTGTTTGGTATATATTTTTGATTATGTTATATAATAATTGAATATTATGTACATATATTTAAATCAAGAGATATGCATAATCCCTCTCGACATATATATGTCTGAATGTAATTATACGTCTGCGAACGTAATTAAGTTCTCTCCGAGAATATTTACTTACGATTTACGCTTCATCCGGAATAAAAGACTTCACATATTAGAAAAATTAATTTGAGCTCGAAAGAACTGAAATTGCAAAGATAATTAAAAAGATTTGCACATTCTGTTATAATTTTTTTGTTGACTTTAATGCGCCCCGGTTTTTTCCGTGAGTAACCGTGGCGAAATTAGTTTGGCGTGAGAGGGAGACGAAGCGAGACGATGAAATATGACCCGATCATCGGGACATTTTCCCTCTCACGAAAATGAACATCGGGCGATTGCCCGGCTGAAGCGGAAATATTCATGAATTAGTAGATTAATTATGCGCTTCGACGTCATCGCGCGGCTGCGATGGCTCAATACGCCCGCGATAAGCAGCGCGCGAGCCGCGGAGTAGGAAGTCGTCGCTCGATAAAGCGTTCGTAAGAGGATTCGATATTTTATCTTTCCAGCCAGTGTACGATGAATTACCGTGATGAGATTGTTACATTCGAGCACTTCATTCTGCGACGTTATAACGAGTCGCCCCATCGCTACAGTTTTTATCTTCTCAGAGCAGAAGACACAAAAGACGATGAAGGATTTTATACTCGATAAAATAAGAAACTCTAAAATCTTCGTGATTTTTATCGTTGTGCCAATGTTTTTTAATTAATTAAAGAATTTTCATTGTAGAATATTTTAATTGGAAAATAAAAAAACAGCTTTGTTAAGGAAATGTTAAAATCAAATATTTTTCACCATGTATCGATAACAATGTATTAGTTAAATTTTTTAAAATATCAATGTGTGTGCATGTGTGTGATGACAATATCATATAATTGATCAACTTTCGATTGTGCGTGCGTACATGCGTGCGTGCGTGTGTGAAATTTAAAACAAACTTTTTAATAGAATGGTTATTAAAAAAAGTTAACTGTCGATTTTTGAAAAAAGCATTCATCAAATAAAAAAAAATGATGAGAGCTTGAAGATGATTAACATCTTATACTGAGGAAGAAAGTAAGAGAGAGAAAAATCAATAATATTTAATATTTTCTGCACGAGGAGAGTGTGATGAACACACGCGACGCGACCGACCGGCCTTTGGTAAATGCACAATAACATTTGCAATTCGCGCCCTGCTGGCAATTTACAGTACTCTTTTCAAATTCATGTCCAGACACCACTTGAATACGAATTACGCGCAGCCGCATATTACAAACGCCCGCGTGCAGATAACATTGACACGTATCCACTTGTACGCACTGATATGGAGTGCAATTTTGTCATTCGAAACGTTATCAAATATATTTAATCGAACATCGCAGTATGCAGCGTTTTATTGTAATGTACAGATTACAATTTTGTAACTATTCTTTCAGAAAATATTTTTGATTAAAAAAAAATATCGGAAAACAAACATTTTGTAACTTTTAATTTTCTGCAAATTCTATTGAAAGATAAATAAAATGATTCTGTTTTTTGGATGTAAAGTTAGTATCACGATAATAAAGACAATTGTATTTATAAAAATTGATTTTGGAATCGCAACATACGAATATCGCATTAGAAATATAAGGCAAATTGATGATCTCTTAAGACTTCTCGTTTATAACATAGTTTGATCCTTGTAACACCTTCTCAGCAGTGTCTGTACCAACCTGAAAGCCGGGCTTTGTCGGTAACGAGGGTACAAAGCGTGACAGGAAGTCGAAAGGAAGTTGACTCTCTCTGAGACTTGACGTATCTGTAGAAGACATTTGTAACACTTCTCCGGTGAAATTGAACTCCTCTTGAAATAGATATCCTTTGTATATTCCGTACATTTGCATTGTCAAAAAAATATGCGAATTATTAAAGACGATTTCTACATCCATCAATGAAGAAATAAAAACAAATTGAAACTGCGCGTTCTCATCGATTTCTCATATTTCAATTACATAATATACATCGCTGATATGTAACACGTTATGCAATCGCGATATTAACTCTTGTCGATAAAAAAAAACTTCAATTTTAAAAATTACGTAAAACGATTATTCATGTTGTAAACAAAGTATATACGTATATATTCTGTGCGCCGTGTATCGCATCTGTTAGTTTTAGTACAGAAAAAATTCGTTCGAGAAATATAATTAAAAGTCTTACTCAGGATACAGTCTGCAATTAATAAATCGATAAAAACACAATATTAGCTAAAGTCGGTATCGTTGAATGACGATCAAATTTTTATTGTCGATGAAAACGTAATGTCAATTAACGGTGAAATAACATCGATAAAAACAATGTCGATGAATTTCATGTAATTCAATAGAAACTATCTCGTGTGATAATTCAAGTTCGCGAGCAAAAGTGTGAATACCAAAGCGACGGAAAGCAACAAAGTCTGTATAAGTTCGAACGTTCGTAGCGACAAGCAGACGTCGTCTCTAAGAGATCGTCGCATATACCAACATCGCACGGCGATGTGCGTGTCGAGAATGTTTGCAGCTTCAGTGTTGCGTTCCTGACGTCTTATTTACATGTGAGAGTGAATTTATCCTTTAGGCTTGTACAGGAGAGCATCTGGATCTCTATCTCAAAAGCAACGTATTTATGACAGTCACGTACTTGGAAGATTGCCATGGTTATGTCATGTCTGTGTGTCATACTGTTTCCCTTTCTTATATCTAGTCCCCATTAATTCGCGTGTCTAATTGTCAGCCTTTAATCGTATTTCATTGTTCACTCGCGCGACTCGTTGGCGAATTATTCGACAAATTGATTTTTCTAACAAATCTTGTTTCGTGAAGAAAAGAGAGCAGTTACGAAAGATTACAAATATGTTTATCATCAACATCCGTTTCGCGACACGTATCTCGCAGGCAAATATGCATAATGTACATAATATAATGTAATATCGTTCAATTTCGTATTTTTCGCTACGTAGCGTGTTTTGTAGATTTAGACCTTCGCATTAATTTCGTTTTATATACTGTCGCATAAGTCATATTGGAATGTACTTCGCCTTCGTGTTCTTTTTTCCGCCATCGCGCACCAGACGCGATATTATTTCACGTAGATCATAGCTCCAGATTGCGCCTCTTGATCTTTTGCAACAGTTCTCTGCTTGCGCGAGAGAGAAATTCTTTATAATTTAAAACGATTTATGTCTATTCAGTTTAAATAATCGACGTAATTCTGCAAACGAATAATAATATTTATGAAATTTGTAGATTTTCTTGGTCCCGAATGAAATCGCTCACTCTACTCCGTTACAGTTATAGATATTTTCGCACAATTCCGGTGATTTCTGACCGCAAAATTTCATAAACTTGTAAGAAATATCGAAGTTATATATTTCAATTTTTAAATCAGGTTTTTTCGTACTTACATCCCTAAATTGCCTTGATTTCACGCAACCTACACGAAAAGTATACACTCCGTAACTTTTTCATCCACGGCAAATTACTCTGCTTTTTTTTGCGATCTCCAATATCGTTCCATAAAAATAATTTTCGCTGCAACGCGTTCATTTCCGAGTAACGAATCGCCATAGTCCACTCGACCGACCGCAAAACAAACCGCCAGCCGCGAGAACCTCAAGCGAGTCTTGCTCGTAACGACGAGACGATATATTTCAAGAAAGAGATTCTTCTTCTCTCCGCCGGAGCGATGGGTACTTATTCCCCGCACTCGCTCTCCCCCGCGATCCCGCATCGTCGATCTAAGGTTATTAACTCGCCTATACCATATTAAAGCTCGTCTTTCTTTTCTCTCTCGGATATATTTCCGTCTCGTGTTCCTGATATATCGTTTTCTGGAAAGTCGCGGGAAATTACGGGGGACACGAAGGGTCGGCAGTTACGAGGGGGAGAACAGCAGGTTGCGGAACACACGGAAGAGGAGAGAAAGAGAGAGGCGGCTTTTCTAATTTTCTCGGAGAAGATAAATTCGGTGCGGGAGAAAAAAAGAAAACGCGAAAGCCTCGTGTGCATGAGAAGAAAAGTGCGCTTAGTAATCGCGTGTGCACGACGTTGTACAAATGTAGTCGAAGAAACGAGGATTCGATTCGATTCATGACCCGCACGCGCTGGCATTTTCTTAATACACAGGCGACGCGTGACATATTGTGACGCGGGAAATAATTGAAACCCGAGATCCTAAGCGACCTCCCGTCTTGCAGAGGAGTTCGATTGTAAGTGTAGTATCGCGCAAGCGAGAAACGATAAATTCACGCTGTACTCGACTTCGACGCTTTTACATTCGTCGATTTCCAATTTATTTGTCTTCCTTAAGCGGGAAATTTTCTGCCGCGTCTCTCGAACTCTTACATATTCGCGCCAAATAATACTAACGAACAGAGAATGGAAAATCAAGTTGTCTAATTGTGTCAAAAATCTTGAAATATATAGATTTTGTGCAAACAAATGATAAAATACTTGTTAAACAATTAACAAAACAATTTGAGAAATATATACTTGAAGATCGTCTCGTGTTTTCTTCTGAAGATTGTTCCAATCCAATTTGTTGAACTTCCAATTTGTTTTAAGATATCTCAACAATGATATTCGAAATGCGCTAGATGACTGAACTACCTCTCGACGTGTAAAGTACACGACTGCAATTGAAAATAATTGGACGAGCGTAAGAAACCTTACAAGGAGAGAGAAAGAGAGAGAACCAATATGTGAAACAACGAGATATGTACTGATGATATATTTCGATGTGAGGACAGTTCGATTATTTTTTTCCCAATGCGAAGCTTTGCGTGAGCAAAACCGCACACAATGCGGTATTTCAACGGACTCATTATCATCAAATAGTTAATGGCCGACCATATCGCTTTGTGTATTACAATGGCAAACGATAAAGCTCTCTCGCGTGCGACGTGAGGGTATAACTCGACGTGTACTACTTGAAGTTGAGCTTCAGCAGTTAATGACGCACGTACAGCATTATTCGAGCGCAAGTGTGTGGCGCTTCTATTTGCGGGAAGTTAATGCCGTATGTCACACTCTCAATAAATAAATCAAAGTGAATCAATATACACCTTTATATATTTTGAAAGAATCAAAAAATATACGAAAGCAAGAAAATTACAATTGTTTTTCAAATAGTATTTTTCAAAGCTACTTTGCGTATTTAAGAGAATGTTTTAATAATAAAGGATAATATGAAATGAAGAGTCGGACGCATAAACCCGTTTGATTCTCCACCGGAGCATACATTGTTGAATGAGCCGAGTTTAACGAGTTCATTTTCTGTTGACATGTTGCTACAAAGTACATAATATTCGTATGCATGCACGCATGCATGCAGCAATGCATGATACATTAAAGTTTCCTAATTAACCCCCCCAAACTTTCCATAATTATTCACTGTTCCTCGCGCAGCAAGAGACCGATAAAATATTCGAAACTTGACGGCTTTTCCTTTAACGCAACGAGATTTTGTTATTGTTGTTATTTAAATAAGCGAGTGCAATGTAATTTAATGGACATTTAAATTTGCCAAAAATAACGCGTCAAATTAAATTAAGTGACATTCGCACTCTATTAGCATTGACGCGAAAATTTTCTGTGACAAGTGTGTAATTAAATATTATCGCGTGTGCGCGATTCGCGATGCAAGTTCAGATCATCCAACTGAATTAGAAGCAATTACATCGCGCACAATAATAGGACGCTCAAAGCCAAAGTGAGATTATCAGCGACGCACAACGCGTTAATTGATAGGTACATTTCGCATTTGATAATCCCGCGATTTCCGTTTTGCGTGGTAAGCCGACTATATTGCCGCAGCTGTCTAAATCCCTTAATGAACGGATGTTTAAATATTCGCCTCGTGCTAAAAAAAAATGCAGCCGGATAATCCTTATTTCCATTTCCCGCGAAACCGTGAAATTGCAATAAGCAGTCTGTATTATGTAATAATTGTAAACACCTTCTAATTCTCTCCCTAAGTCAGTCGCGAAATAAACTAACTTTTGCTACGAAAAGTGAGATATACAGTTTCAGTCCGTGACGTGATATAATAATGGAGCGATTGTATATACAAGTGAGAATAATACGTCTTGATTATGTAACAGGATGATAATTGATAAAATAAAAAATGTTTACGATAATAAATCGAATAATGAATTATAAACGATTATGTGCAAAAGTTTACAAACTGTATTAAAATGTCGGGTAGAAATACAACAATAACAATCTAATCTAATCGATAAAATGTCTTTTCTTCTGCTGTATCAGTTAACACCTGTCAGAAGCAATGAAACCGCCACATAAATTAGCGGCGAACGGTTAACAAATCTCTGCGATCCATAAACGTTGCAAGATACTAGAGCCTGGTCGCAGTTTATCGAGAAGTACCAGGTATGTTGTTTAGTCTGAATTGTTTCGAGGCAAACTGCGTTGTTCACGGTTACGCGCGCAGCCGGTGCGCAATTATGCGATTTCGTGGCTCCGATATGGTTCCAACGTTACGATGTTGCATTCCGAATGTAATGGTATCGGATGCAATTGCTTCAATTTAACTGTATTAGGTGTCGCGTCGGGCTTTTAACACATGGGTTGTAAACACGTGCGGCTTGTAATAAGTCTATCTTTACGCCCAACCTTTCTCTCAAAACTAAGTAAGTGAAGTTTTCCTAAATATTTTTAAGTAAATATGTATATTTGCTTGTTATTTCTATAAACTGATTTCATTATTTAAAATTATTTAAATAATGAGACTAACTTATAGCAATAAAAAATTTTTTAAAAGTAATTTTTTATTTTAATTATTAACGTTTTTACTTTACGAAGACCGAAAGCTCAACACCGAGGCAATATATTTTGCAAAATATTTCACGTTGCGTGAGATGCTTTGAAGAATTCAACTCGCACGTAATGAAAATTACGCGATTACGCGCGTTCAGTAACCCTTTCCTTTAGAGATTCTGCAACTGACAGCCATAATTTACTACAAAGCATTCGTAGAGAAAGAACGCGAGAAATAAGAGACAAAATAAAGAGCAATGCGCTTTAAAAGCCGGTAAACGTGACGCTTTCAAGCTGCCCATCAGGGATTTATTTCTCGTTTTCGTCATATGCGCAAAGTCAACACGTGGAAAAGCAAACTTTAAAGAGTGCCCGTAAATGTATAAATGTTTTTGCATCTACTTTGTAACAAAAGAGAGTATCGCATGTAAAATAAATGTTAAAATAACAGAATGTTAAAACTGTATTTTTGCAGTAGCAACGGAAAGAGTTTTCGCCTATTTCTTTCCGCTCATATTTTTCTACGAAAGCAATACAGACCGAAGGATGAAAAAGCCATTGGTCTTTGCTATTACACAAACTTACACCGATTCGCCGTTTCCACACCTCCGCGCGGAAAATGGCACGTGCGACTATAAGTGAGAACGACGAGGTAGATATGGAAGGGTGGATGCGCGATCAACTGACAAATGTCTACGAACCGCAAACAACAGAGGGTCAGATGTTAGGGACGGTCTAACTTTTCTTTACACCGAGAACGTTTTTCCCCGAGACGAAGGATATATCCGAGCGATGTTGCAAGCGTCGAACACACCGGTAGGACTTTACGAGTGAGCGAGCGCGAGCAACGTTTATAATTCGTTCGCGGAGACACGCGGCTTAAAATCCGCCGTTTAAGCCACGCCGCGCTGTAAATTTATTCATAGCGTAAAAGCTCCGTTTAATTTACAACGGATCAAGCTGCGAGACAAGGAGAAATTGTAAGCGGCGAGCGCGACACACAATAACTACGTGCTTCGCATCAAATATCAAGTATAAACTCCTGCGTTTTGAATCACGACGATTAGAGCAGTTTAGTCGCGCGAAAATAAAATCGGTGAATTTAAATCGCGGGGTTATGTATTTTGAATAATTGATACATTTTTCAGCGTTAGAAATAATATAGCGATCTTGTCGAAATTGTCCAAACAGGTTTTCTTTACTGTTTAAAAAATAAAGACGATTGTCTCGTAAATGGTCTGCGAGGCAACGCTGTCGCTTCAGCGTGAAAAATTCAACCAAACAGTTTTGTGATTTCTCGCACTCGCAGTCGCACACAAGCGGCACTTTATATACGCGCACATCGAATTCCTCGGTACGCCTATACAGGGCGCAAAAGTGATTTCGATTTTCAAGCGAAGAGAGAAGTTTCAGAGGCGAAGTCGCGGATGTCAAGGAGCAAAAGGAAGGAAATATTCCGATTGTCGATGGGAGCAAGGCAACCGAGGGGGTGAATACGGAGGATAGAAAACGTCCAGCTACCATCCCACGGAATGTTCTGGAATAAATTCTCGCATTCCAGCTGGCCGACGTGTCGGTGGGGGGTCAAGAGGTGGTTGTCCAATCGAACGGACCGTTGCTTGTCTTCCTCCCCTTCGGCCTTTACCCCTTCAGAGTCGACCGATGCCGAAGGGTGGTTGCAATAAGGGATGACATTCTCTTACGTCTGGAACAAAGGATGAGCACGCCGCGCCCGTCCAAATGTCAGGAAGTTCCATTATGCCTTGACTTGTCTGTTCCGTAGTCTCGTCCGGCGAGGCGAATAACCCGCGACACGGATAATCGCGAATATATGCACGGCTAATACGAAATTCGCTAGTATTTTCCCGTTTTTAATAAAAGACTAAAATAACAGTTTAAAGGTAGATTATTGCCGGAGATAATGTTTCATTAAATTTGTTCGTTCATTTATTTTTTCGATAAATCTGACGAGCGCCGCATATTTTGCTGGTGTTCGTAATTATTCATTATCGATACCAGAATGGAGAATTATTCGTGAGAATTATTGAGCGTGACGTCTTTTTCATTAAATAATCAAGGAATTTGAAATCATCCGCATATTTTACGAAATGTGTTATGCATTTCAGCGAATACCTGCTGAAAGAGCGATATAGAAGATTGTCACTCGGATAAATTTCGTTATATTTTGTAATAAACGTTTATAAGTTACAACTGAAAATCGGCGAAGTGATCGGTGCGATTCTAAGCTCGCTGAGTAAAAGCAATGTGTTAGTTATTTTTATGCACAAGTTGCGAGAGTTTGGAGGAATCGCAACGATATTTAAAATATATTCTCAGCGCCGCTTGCTGTGGGAAAGTCTCGCAAGAAATTGTTATATTATACATTTATATGTATACACGCACGTAAAACGCGCGGAGTAAGTAAAAGTTGTTTCAATCACGCATTCAGAGAGACTTACGAGATCCTCGAGTAACGGTTATTAACAGTAGCCGAACAGAAAGTGTTCCATTAATCATTAACGCTGCCGCCGCTGCCGCCGCTGCCGCCGCCGCCGCCGCCGCCGCCGCCGCTGCTCGGATAACGGCGCACCTTCGTTAAGTAATGACATAATTTGCAGCTGCATAAACAAGGCTTACCCGTGATTTAGATGCGTGTGGTTTTGCCAGCGAAATACGCGCGTTCACGAAATGCACTAGCGGAAATGCATTGCAGCGCGAAACGCTAAATGCGAGAAACGCGTGGAAATTATATAATCGCGCGGTAAATTGATTTGCGTATTTCGCGCATATAAAGTAAGCTTTTTATATAAATCGCTCGAGTTTTTCACACCGTTTTTTTATATTTTATTCGATACCATTTGTTGTCATCGTGTCCTCTTCTTTTCCATTTTCAAATATACTTTTCTAGTGCGTATTTTTCTAGCGTACATTTTATTCATTCAAAAATCCGCCGCTGCGTTGTAACATTTTTTTCCTATATTTGATTTACTTCCGAGAGAAACGCTCGTGAGGTTTCTTTAACCAAATCAATTGTTAGTATTCTTTCGACATGATTCAAATATAAAATCTACGAAAAAATAACAAAAATACTAATTTTTTTTTCATTAAATATCAGTGATATTCTTGTGTGTGTGTGTTTTTTTTAATATAAGCATTTTTGCAGATGTAACGGAATAAAGACTACATTGTGGCACGGGTTCGAATTCAATCCGTGTACTCGTTCGTCGCGGTATATTTTTTGTTTCCGGAGAAATTCCGTAAAAAAGGCTTTCCGACACGTAAACATGTAGATCAATCCGTTCGGCGGGTAAAACGCGGGTTTGACTTACGGTCGGAAACCACGCAGAACGCGACCGGCGGCGGGGAATAGCAAGGGATGGCAAAAAGAAAACAGAAAACATTCGTTCCTTCGGAAACTCCCGCTTCCCGCGACTTCGACAATCCGTTTCCCGTGCTTTAACGAGCGCCAATATTTGTATCCGTAAATCACGTCCCAATATTTGCTTCTGCGTCGACAGCAACATTCACCCTCCAGAAAATTTTTCGCGTCTCTATTCCGTCTCTTTTTCTCTTTCTTCCTCTCTTTCTGCGAAACTTCAGCAAATGTAGATATACATATACAGGAGTGTGCATGTTCAAAAATCCAATTTATTTCATTTAATTATTAGTCCCGTGGATATTCATTCAAACGTTACTATACTCTTTATCCTTTTATTTTTGCCTTAAAAACCATTGCGTGATGAAACGAAAATGTCGTAGAACGAAAATGACAGAGAAAGAGTCAGAGAAAAATAGAGGAAAAGGAGATAAAATTCCGTATGATCAAAGAGACGAACTTGGCGAAGAGAAGGAGGGTATTATTAATTATTCCTGGCGTAGTTTGGACTTCGAAGAATGAAACAAGGGAGTCGTCTTAGATTATCGCCCTTTCGCCTCTCACGGCGTGGCTGCCGGAGAGAGTTCTATCCTGCGATCTTCTTTTTGCCACTCTCGGGCTTAATTAACTTCGAATTGCGAGACTAGGAAAGTAAGATAGGAAGGAGGAAAGGCAATGGAGATATGCGCGAAAGTTATGAAATTTCGATGACGCCGCGTCTCTCTTGTCGATTACTCGAAACTCAAAGGGCGGGGTTCTCCACTCGTCGCCGCGAGATAGGCTTTAATAGTCGATTGAACGTGGAATGGCTGATTACATTAAGGATGGCAATTACAGATCGAAAGTTTCTGAGGGCCGCGTCTTATCTCCGAATGATCTACGAGGGAGATTCGCTCTTTTGTCCGCTTTGTCGCTATTGAAATCTTTTAATTACGTATTTAAAAGGATCGGATGATGACCGCGACTGTTGATAATTGCGAGCGTTATCTGGGGGAGAGGGATGTCTTACCTGAAACAAAAAAAAACATCGTTTCTATCAGTGGAAAAGAAGCATTTACAATACTTTCGCTAATAAAAATAAATTTAAAAAATATTGTCTGCTCCTTCTCTGAAAGATAATATAAAAGAAAATAATAAGAAACCGTAATGATGTAATGTCGTAACGATAGAACGAGCGCAATATGGATAAAAAGACGGTGGAGGAAACAGCATTATTATGTTATAGGTGAAACATAAGTAAAATTTATATGCATAGAAGACCTTCTTTCTCATTACTTTATATTGTGCAAAAAGAAAGATAAAGAATGTCAGCCTTTACAAGTCTCGTTATATTACACATAACGAGAGAATAATTGTGTGTACATTGTGTTATAATTATAATAAAACTGACAGCACAATTACACTTGTTTTTGCAGCGACAGCTATTCTTCGCGATTAAATTATATAATTTTTTAAATTCAATCTTGAGTTCATTATATTGTATATTCCGCGAGAAATATGTCGTAGTTCCTTTATTAACAAAAATGATATAACGAGCAAACGGAAGTCAAGACAAAAGAAGAAAATAACAGAACAAGACCGCTCGAACTTAAAGCACCGCGCAATGTATACACGTAATACCCTCTGAGACTTAATTAACCCTAGAGTATACTCGTCGCTTGATTTCTCATGTGCTACTACGGAATAATTAATTCGAAGATAGTAATAAGACATCTTGCTTTTCACGATAAAATATCTCTTAATATCGCAATACGTAATGTAAGTAGACATACAGTGCGTAGAGAGTCGAAATTTCTTGCTTTTGTGAATTACAATAAGTTCGAAAAAAAAAAAAAAACAATTTTGTTGTGTCCTCCCTTCGTAATCTACATCAAAGCGCGGAACTTGTCACGAGAGATAAGCAAAATGAGAGAAACGACAAGAATAATATCCGACTAGTGCAATCAATGGCGAATCTCTATAGCGAGTTCTATATATTCACCGAGCAGTACCGTTAATTCGAAAATGGTAGGTCGGCTTTGAAGTCTTAATGAATCGGGGGAAGATTTTCACTAGAGCCATCAAAACCGAGATAATCTAGCTTTTGCTACGAACACAAAAAGAAAACCGAAAAGAAGAAAAATAGAAAAAGTCTATGAGCCTTTGGACTCCAGATGACATGCCAACTTAAACACGCCTTCTCCGATCTATTTTAAATCCATCTAGTTTCAAGAAAAGTGTCAAAAAAGTAACGACGGCGAGCGACTATCTTTTCGCGATTCTTTTACGAAGCGAGCAGCTTCGTAAGCGTTTTCTCTTTCGCGACGTATGTCGTTTCGTCGCGATGTTCCGACATTTCCGCCATTGGTCGTGTAAACTGCTGCGATGCAACAAAGGTAGTGCTCCATTTGCGAGATTGATGTTCCGCTGAAAAACGTTGAAATCGAGTACGCACGGACCGTGAGAGTTACTCTCTATGCGATAACTACACCCGACATTTGTTTTGAATTTAGTTTGCTATACGACACTCTATACACGCAAATTCAAAAGTAAAATTTCCCTTAGACAAATGCGAATTTAAATCAAAGTTTAAATAATCAGCTTAAATAATAAATCAACAAAGTTATATCTTTGCATACGATCTGAATAAAATGAATGCAAAACAATTAATGTAAAAAACTAAATATAAAATATCAAAATTTTGATATTAAAATAATATATTAGATATTATATTAGATATTTTATTATATAATTTAAATAATTATTTAAATAGATTTATTCAGATCGTAAATAACAATTTTACGATCTGAATAAAAGTTCATATAAATATTGTTTTGAGTTAAAAAAAAAAAAAGAAAGGATGTCAACAGCACACGGTGTTCCCAAGCGGTCACCCATCTAAGTACTAACCGTGCTCAACGTTGCTTGACTTCAGTGATCAGACGAGAACATATAACATACTGTAAAAACACATTTGTAAAAACCGCTGTTTATAAATAATTTTATGTCATGATTTATCTTGTACAACAAAGTAAATAAATACAATAATATTTACTATCAAATTGCTTCATAGAGATCGTCACAATAATTTATTTTTTTACGACACGAACAACTTCGAAATTTTAAAAACACTCTTCGTCTCTCTTGACGTTTTCAGATTGACTATAAACGTTACCGCCACTCTTCGCTCATTTTCTCCGCTCAGTTAATTTAATCGTTTCCCGCACAGAAGATTCCGTGCGATTCTCACGTAATAATTTAGTTTCCGTGGAAACGATCGTTCCGAAAAGAAATGGAATATCAGCGCAGTGAGAAACGTCTTTCTATTCTATGAACGGCGAACATCCGGTAGAAATTTTGGATCGCATCTTTTTCATGATAGCCGATGGTACATTTATATTTTTCGTGTTCAGAATTTCATGTTACAATGTCATGCATTTTAAACGATGCGAGGACGTAGAAAACCCATTACTCGCACGATGTGCAAATAAACAAATATTTTTGAGCAACAAATATGTAGTTGGATGAGCGTTACTAACTGTGACAAGGTTTTCAAAAATAAAAACATAAAAACGACAACACGAAGAGTCAAAATATCTATAAGCTTCTTTCGATTTTGTAGCTTCGAATCAGCAAAAAACAGCCTTCATGACTCAATGATATTCAGTCACTATGATTTTTTTGTTATAATAATACATGACTTATATACTCGCTCTTCAAGAATCGAAGAATTTCTGACCCGAGAAAAAAGATACAGATAATCCAGATTGTATTTATAAAACGATGCTCTGTCCAAGAGACTAGTTTCGTAAGAGCTCTAACAAGAGTTACATTCATTCAAGTTTAGATTTCTTTGAATAGAATTATTACTATCATGCATACTTAAGAAAGATCTCTTATGTAGGTACAATTACCTATATCGAAGTCTGACAATCAGCACTTATTTATCAAATATTCATAAAAGCAACTAGAATATTAATGAACGTATTCTTCTTACTAAAGATAAAAACATAGGTTGATAGTTGACTACGGTCGACATTGTTTGATTTTAAACTGTCAACTGCTCTCGAGTGAAGTCAAACTAAGCTCTGAGTGCCTTGCGAGTGACAAACTTGAAGAACTTCCACTTGGTAAGCATGCTAAAAGAAACCTCATCACGAGCGCTGAAGTTTTTCTTGCAAAGTGGAAACCAAAATAACAGAGAATTCCTCGGCCACGGGCAAGTTTTACGATCGGTACAATTTTTTTCGCCTTTTTTTATTGCATTTTAATGATTTGTTCGTACTTTTCAACGCTTCAGAATTTAAGAGACGTTTCCATTGTGGAATTTTGTAAAATACAATTTTAATTATAAAATTTTAAAAGTTCACATATTTCTCTCATGACATTCTCTAAACTTCACAAAAATATATTTCGATATCAAATTATTTTGCACAATAATATTATTTAAGTAAGAAGAAAATATAACATTTTCTTCGAGTTATCACATGTTCCAATAATATTCAATTTTTTAATAAAAATTTATTGAACTTTAAGATATCATATGCAATTTATATTGAAGTACATATATATTTATCATTGCAACGAGAACAAGAGCGAGAGAAAAGTTGAGATATACGGAAGCGTCATCTGCTATTACTTTTTTTTTTTTTGACTGGAAGGATTCGGTTTATTTGCAACGTAATCAACGAAGACTGCAGCAAGCAGTCTCTTCTGGAATTAAAGCTTCGGAGAAGATATTTTCGCAGATGTTTCTTAATCTTTGCCAACAGTAGCAACTTCATTTCATAGAACAACTTAATTCTTTCGATTTTAATTGCATTGAGCTGTACACGAACAAATAGCATTTGTGATAACGTTTGAAATTTTTATTTTATTAATATAAAAATTCTATTTTATATACCCAAAAAAACTGTCGCATAATATTGAGCGAGTACAAAGGTAGATTTCGTGATAGAGAGAAACATGGATCAAGTAATTTTATTAAAAACAAATTTATTCATTCCACCAAGTAATCTCTATTGTTTTCTATTATCATTCACTGTTATACTAGTAGAATGTGAATAAATCGTTTTTAATAAAATTACTTGGAGTTCATTTTTCTATCACGAAAAATTCATCAAAACGTTTGCACTCATCCAATATTAGAAATTATTCGTTTGTATTCAATAGCGTGATCGTAAAAAAACGGAGTAAAAAAATTTTCGTCGAAATTGCGAAATTCAGCGAGAGTTAATTTGCTCCCTCGACTCTCGTTCTACCCTTGGCGGTTAATTGTTGGAATGCGTGCCGCTTCTAAGTGCGCGGAAAAACGGGTCGTCCTCGCTTCTTGCGGTCGGCGCATTCCTTCATTGCGCTCGTTGCACCGCGGATATAAAGCCAGCTCTTTAATCTTCGCCGCGCGGAAGCCTGGGGCGTAGATACTTCACAAGGCGTTTATTGCCGGAAATAATGCGCATTCCGTCAGAAGCTCACGCAGAAGAATCTGCTATAATACGCTTACGTACGCATACGTTACGCATATTACAAGCGATAAGTCGACAACCGTTCGCGCAAAAGGTCCCGCGAAAAATTTATCCCCCGAGGATACGAGTCGCGGGAACTTTTGCCACAGTTGCGACGGAATTGCAAAGTTTTGAGAAAGTGTGGAAAGTAGCGAACAAAAAAAGAAGAAAAGAGCGAATTCTGAAGAGAAAATTGCGCCTAAGGTAGTTTTTGGAAAAATAAAGCAATATCTCGATCCTCTCGATGTGCTTTTTTATTTGATATGCTTTTATCGATGCAATTTCAATTTGCAATTCACTCGCACATATTCATACCGCTAACCGGCGGAGAGATTATCGTCTATTTGCTCGTGGAGATCAATAATCGATTTTTGATACGCAATTAATGGCTAAACGTACGCGATCTATGCCCGTATAATTTTATGCATAGTTTGAGCGTGTAATTAATGCGGAAAGCGCACAATACGTGATTAGAGGAATACACGAGTACGGCAGTAAAATTTCAGGCGCACAGGTGCATACTTGCGGCGAAGTTTAATCATGCATGGTAGTCGCTATAAAAACAAAGCGCCACACGGTGCACGCGGAACAACTACAATTGCAAAAGTAACACACAGAGGCAGTTATTGGCTCTTTAAGGGCAAACTTTATGCACGGAATTTTATCTGACACGTGTGCGCAAACAACAGTAAAACTACATAACGTATTGTAGATTCTTCTTTTTTTTTTTATCAAAGTAAAAAACTTTGCCGACGCAAATTTTATCCTGCGGAAGAATAAAGGAATTTTCTCTTAAATTAAGAGGACGTAATTTTTTCTGCAAGTTATATAAAAACTTTGCATAATTCAGATATCAAATAACGAAAGAATCTTTTTACTCTTTTCTACGAAAAGAACGTTCCTCGATCGATATTTGCCGAGACACGCCGGCGATGTCTTGTACTCAGTAAGAGAAGAATTTTTTCCGGATATTCAATTTGTGTGTAATTAAATATGAGGTATAAAATATTTGCAATATCGGTGGAACGTGATTATTTCTCGTAAGCGAGATGCCTCCACGGTACAATCGAAGAATGTGAACAATGTGGAACATTCATCATTTAAAAAATTTCAACCACGAGTCATGCAAAAGACGAAGAAGTCTTTTCTGAAGATTAACGAGATGGATGTAAAATTTTATTACATGTAATTAAACATAATCCTTACAATACAAAGTAAATCGTGAAATACGTTTCCACCTCGTTGAACGCTGCGTGGACATATAGTCGATTGCTTTCTTATACAGATTCACTTATTTTAAATGTTCATCAGAATTGTCTATCTAATTACACAAGCTATTATAGATCAATATACCAAATCGATATAAAACTGCGACAGTTATCGATGTTGGTTTATCTCAAACCATAGAACATATTTCGTAGATCGCAAAAATAGATCCGAATGGATCGGGATATAATTTAATAACGCTAGAGAGAGTGAGAGTGCAATATTGCTCTCCCTTGCGGCCGATTCAGACTGCTGCATTCGCGTTACAGATCGACGTTCATCGTCGAATGGCGCGCGACTCCCGCGGGACATTTGTCGTGAAGCGAAGAGAGAAGCGGCGAGAGAGCGAGTCGAAATTTTTCACGGTCAACGGACGCCTTTTTCCAATGGGCGCGACAAATGGCGCGCTAACGACCGCCCGAATCGAACCACGGACAGCTTTGTCATTTAGCGGCCGCGGGGTAGAACTGAAGACCGATGGAGTTTCGAAAATGATTCAGCGCAACGTGCAGGGTAATCTATTGTTCCGAAACAAACGGAGACAACGCGCGGCAGGCAATGCAGCGCCTCGATTTTCGGAAATTTGACTGGAGGATATTCAAAAGATATGCGAATGAATTGTTCGCTCGCGAGATCTTGCAAATTTAAACCTTTGTTGCTCTTTTTTTGCAAAATTGTCATTTGTTTTCGTCCATGAACAAATTCATGATACATATATTGTGTTTTATTGCAACACCGTCTATTTCGCATCGTTGTATTATTTAAAGTGCACTGCGATAATGCGTTTGGAAATATCGTGAATATTATTGCACTCTCTTTTCTCTGACTGCATATTCTAATTATTCGCTTCCTCTCTCTCTCACTTATCTTAAATATTTTATCGCTTTCTGATCGCACGCGTAGATAAATTACATAGATAGTTCATTAAATGTAAAAAACAAAGTTAAATGTCTTTCTGTAGGCAGAAAAGCTATTAGGCAGCCACTGTACGTGTGTCAGGCAACGGCGTATGTTTCAACGCGAAAGATGGAATCGAATGAGCAACAGAAACCAGAGAGCCGTGCGCAGAAGAGTAGAGATTGGAGAGCCGGATGTGATAACAACGTATCTTTTATTTGTCAGAACGGTCCTGTGCAAAAGCTGCAATATCCGGATAATCTGCGGGATGCGGCAGGCACTGAAAAAAAATCCCTCGGAGGAGAAGAGGAGGATGAAGGTTCGGTAGATACGTATGTTCTCCCTGCGAAGGTGCACGTAAATGTGCGGTCAAAATAGAGGATCGTGTTCGCGGAACGAACGGTTAGCGAGCAAGAGAGACAACTTTGGTGCATAGGCATCGCCGATTTTCAACGAACACGTTGGCCCGGAAAACCGATTGCAGTCCATCTCTCTTTTTGTTTTTTCTTTTGTTTCGTATTTAAAAAAAATCGGAAGGGCTGACTCTCTCCGGCTTATACGCGACACACGTTGTTGCAAGCTCAAATCAGCCGACACGGTAAATAAATGTTGCTGCATGATCATTTACGTCTTCTTTATTTTACTCGCGTAATTATTCATCGTCATCGAAATGTCGCATGCGGAAAGCTGATTACATCCGGCTTGTCGATAATCCTATGGATATCATCTCTGTATGTCGATTCTTGCTCCGCCGAGACGTCATTGCGTGCTTCGCAAACGCCACTTACGCAATCGCTATACATATGCGTCGTCGCATTACCAACCAGACATGCTTGCATATACGCGTCGTCGGAATAAGAGAGAGATTTCGTGTCCCTGTGAGCGGCTCGATCACTCAAAATGATCCGGAAGCCGCTTCGTCAAACTGTCACTCCGCGCGCGTAACGACGCCCTTTATGGCGCACGTCGTCGCGCGACGGACATGGATGTTTGCAGTGTCAACGACTTATCTGCTTATGTGCTATTGACGTCGTCAAGTGGCTCCGACAAACACGCCGCGCGTATACTGCCCAGGTTTATACGAAAATTTGCACGCGCAGTCGGCAAGATTTCCTCGGCGAAGGATCGATGACGGGTCGTGTAGTCGCTTCCATAAATCTGCCTTTAACGTTGAGCGGAATTTCTCGTGAAAATAACGATAAAAATATTTGCACACGTGGAATGTATAAGAAATACATATAAAATATACATGCATATAAAATGCTTGAAAAATATATGTCTAAAAATATATGGTTTTAAAAATTCAATCTGTATAATATTTTATACCTAATTGTTGAATTTATAGCTTACCGAGCGCGCGATATAACGTGTATATATACATCAAAATCTATGCTAATAAGCAAGGAAATGCTGTAGAACACACGTAGTCCGTGTAACAGTTAGTCAAATTATTTCATCGAGAAATCTCGAGACGATTACAACCTAATTAGTCTTGTCTCTTTACTCATCCCTTATTAACAAGCCAACGCCGCTTTTGATTTGATAACCTCACAAGAACTGAATTCTACCGGAAAGATTTTCTCAAGCGCGAAATCGGAGAATTGAATTCTATGAAGTGATTCCTACGTATTCTGTTTCACAAATGAAGACGGAAACACAGGAAGAGGCAAACACAATTGTCGCTCCCAATGTACAAGAAGAACATAGTTGATCGAAACAGTCAAAATTGAAACAATCGTATAATCGTGATAATTCCGTATCGGATAATATCCATCAAGAGTTACGAGTTTCCTATCTCCAAAATTGATAGCAATGACTGTCAATGAGGCAAGCCTTTGCCTCTCGAAATTGAGCATGATCGTCGTGTACGAGACACCATCCGTCAACATTGACAATGGACATAATCGGAACGTTGAGAGCGAGGATCTCAATGCCAGATCGAAAATCGGAACGCAAGCAAGGCACGATTAACATTATTAATACGTCAAACAGAGATAACGCTCGTATAACATATCTAGTCATCTTCAAAACAATGAGCAAAAAAATTCAAAACATTTATATTAGAATCAATTATTCTCGCAATCTCATTCATAAATTTCAATTTTCAAAATATGTTCCGTAAAAATGTAATGATAATAAATTATTTGTAAAATAGTGTTCAAATATTATATGTGTGTGTGAACAACTAGTAAAAAAAATCAAAATAATAAATAATAAAAAAAACGATCGTGAATTTTTACACCTATAAATATTGTTTGTGTATGTAAATAATTATTCAAAAATATTTCAAAAAAAAGAAGTGTCAACAGCACACGGTGTTCCCAAGCGGTCACCCATCTAAGTACTAACCGCGCTCAACGTTGCTTGACTTCAGTGATCGGACGAGAACTGGTACTTTCAACGTGATATGACCGTTGACAATAAACTTTGTTCTACATAGAGTAAACTCTAATCATCTAAGTCTCAAAAAGATTTAAACAACAAAATAATTAAAAAAATTCTTAAAAAGATTATTTTAAATAACAAAATAATTAATAAACAATGAAATGAAAAACGATGAACATCCAGATGTAATGATTGTAAATTATTTGTAAAAATCAAAATGTTTGATGATGAGAATAATCGATAAAGAGAAATCGAACTGCGACCGCAATGAACAATTTAATCGTTAACGCTACTATTTGTCAAACTTGAATGTGATGACGAGCGGCAGGAAACTATTAAAACAAGCTGTAACCACATCAGAGCGAGAGGTAGTGCAACGCTAAAACCAACTGCGACCGCAAATTATGACGGACAGCTGTAAAAATTGGCCGGTGAGCGACCCGAGATGTTACCGCCTGTCAAAACCGACCGCGACCGCAGACGGTGAAAGACGCTACAATTTGTCACAAGTGATCGCGACCGCGAAAGATGCGAGACGCTCTCATTTGTCAGAACCGACTGTGTTAGTTCCACACAGTCCGAGAAAATGTATTACTTTTACTACCCCACACGTTATCGCGGAGAGAAAAGTACCTACGACACAACTCTATTCACCGAATAGTGAAAGTCAGATTATCACTTTACACCAGTCATATAAAGAGTAATTTTCATTCTACATGTGCATACATGTAGTATAATTACATATTTACATGTGCGCAAAATTAATGATCGTGTGTATGTAACATTGACAGGTTCAACGAAAGTCTCTACAAATAAGTCTCGCTGAATTGTATTTGTTTACTGCGAATGTGCGATAGGCAGTGCGGAATATTAATGACCGGCAGAAAATATACTTTGTGCTGAACTACAACAGTGAATTCCGACTAGAATGATAAATTGTCGCGGGTCTAAGGTTATTAATCTTTGACACGGCCCGCTATTATTACTTCTCGCAGTTTAATAAGACATTTTTGTATCATTTTTATTTCGTACAAAAATCAAGTAGTGTTTCGCCGTATTTTTCCAGTCGTGATCCAAGCTTATCGCTAAAAAAATGTCCCAGTTTTACGACCGGGACGTTGTAAGTCTTTAAATTAGGATCACGCGTATTGGCGCAATCGACGGACCCTTCATCGTTCGGATTTTTACGGTGAGTAATTTTCGGCAATTGCCGAAAGAGCCAACACGTGGATGTGCTTTTTCCTTTCCCGGACCACCGCTTGGCAGCGGTGGTTTTAGCGGCGACGAAGCGGTGTAAATGCGGCCATTGTGCGTCCCCTTATGTGCACGCCACCACGCAGCGAGAAAGAGGGTGGAAAGCAAAAAAAAGCGGGGCTCTACGTTAACGAGATAAGGACCTCGGCGTGAGAGCGGTTGGAAAGATAGTGACGCAAAGAATATGACGTATGAGAGCGGGATGTTTCACAGGGTGAAGATAAGTTCGTTAAAACACCAACCGACACTTACTTTTATTAACGCGGTGGCAATTCTTTTTCAAAGTCAGCGGCAGTGCGAATTTCACGAAATCCAACATAAAAAAAAAAAGTTCGAGTCGGTTATTGCCTTGAGACGCGTAAGTATATATCAGTTAGCTGCTATCTCGGAGTTGCCATTCAAAAAACATAAATTGCATGCTTTACTGAGAAGCAATATCTTTTTATTACTTATGACACTCAAACAGAAATCAAATTTACGATTTCCATTCGTCTCTTTGTAAAATCCGTACACAAAAGATTTATTTTTCTTTTTCGCACAACTCACATAATCTGTGTGCAGTTTTATCACTGAAAGTTTCAAACTTCTTACATTAGCGTTGCTGCGCAACTTCTCTCCTTCAAAACGAACACGTATCGATAACGTACGATTGCGATTTACCTGACGAACACATCGCAGAACACATTTCGAAGATGCGTCGGTAAACCGCGACGATCCATCAACGTCCGAAAGATAAAGTTAAACCAGTTTTCCAGCTACACATTTATCAAAAATTGCTCCGGCCTTACTGCAAAAATATTTTCCTATTAATATTAATGCACTCCGTTCTTGCTGAAGTGCTACGGCATGCGCGCGAATTTTCCGAAGGGAGTGGGGCGCATTAGACACGGAAGGCGCGCGCGTCTGGGGGTTACAGCGACCCTTCGCTATCGATTTATTTTGCTGTCAGATTAGTGGCGCGAGGCGGATTATGTCTGAAGAGGGAGGAATATATAGACGACCAGAAATTATATAAAAGAGAAAAACATGAAAAGTGATACAGAGCGTTTAAAAGCTCCCGAATCCTCGTCAAAATCTTTATCTCTTTATCTCTTATATAATTATGTATTCATCATCGTGTGTGCTACGTGAAATAAAATTTAAAATTATCAATAAAAACACAAGATTACTGTGTAAATATTAATTCCAAAAAGATACGCGCAATTATAAAACAGATTACTCTCTGTTGGAGGATATGCTTATTATATTGCAATTCGAAGAATAAATAACATTTCATAAATTTTGTACAGAGGATAAATAGAAATGAGAAATGCAAACACGCACCTGATATTTTTCAAAGACGCAAAAACGAACATTATTTTTCTTCTCACGTTTGTTTTGTGTCCATGCTTTTCAAATAATAAAACGGCACAAAATGGAACTGATGTGTGTGTTTACCGCTATTTGATATTTCAATAAAATGAGATGATACTCGAATTTCGCAAAACGCATTATAGAATTGAAACAAACTGCAAGCTAAATGTCGCGTCGCAATTAAGCGCGATGGCTAATTTTGCGTTAAATATTAAACGATGCAACTCATGCATCTGTAGGTGACAACAGAACGCGTAGGCGTTCATGTTTAAAGCCACAGTCTCTGTTGCTTCACGTACATTATATGCGTACATATCGAAACAAATTTAGCGACATCACATTCAATTACGCTGATTAATAACAACTGCTTTTGCTGCGTGTGACAATTTTTTGTTACATTTAAAATATACACAAAAATAGACAAATCATTGACGGGTTGAAAAATCAGCAATTTTAGCTATGTCGTTATAATACTAATTCGCCGAAAATTCTTGATGTTTTCGAGGAATTTTCCAAATTTGGAAATGTCATCGATGGGATGAGAGGAAACAGTGGAGAGATCGAGAGAGAGAGAGATAGTGACGCGGGGAACGTGTCAGCCCGTGGAGCTCGGCAGGAATTCTGTTAATTGAACGCCCGGCGGATCCCAGACGCGGTTGCGAGCGGTCGCATTCGACGCTCGAATAACTGCGGATCCAACTTTAATCAAATTACATTCGTGACTCGCTGTTTTCGCTAGGACGAGACCGTCCCTGATCGCGGGATCTTTCCTTTTCCCCGTGCGCGGATTACGACGCACACGACTGACGTCGCGAGAGATAGAGCGGATGTTCTTCAATCAAAACGATTTCCAACGAGACCACTTTCTCATTGAAAAATCACGCATGTCCGACCGATTTGACATATTTATTTTCTAACAGCAAAAAAAAAACGCGAGAGGATTAATATAACTGTGTATCAAAAATTTATTCCTGCCTCTGCGTTATTTTCACGTGAAATTATTAAACCGTATAAGTGTGCGATATTATTGCAATATGATGCAATAAACGTAAATGTAATAGAAATTCCTGTTTCTGATGAGCGCCGTGAAACATTGCACAGATATTTGCTCTCTAACACGTTGCTCTTTTGTTGCTCTTTTGTGACTTATTCCAGTATGAACGCTGAAAAAAAACACTGACTCCGTTAAATCTGCATGTGCAAATTAACGGTACTTCTATATGGAACTTACTCCGTTTGCATTTATTCATATTCGCTGCAAAATAAATATCGTGTATATATTACGTTCAACTTTTTCCCAGACAGACTTGCAGCGTAAAACTAAAAACAAATATATACAGTTTTCTTGACTGTGAGATTACCAGTGCTTCAACTCTCCTTACGTACTCGGTATCAAAGAGAGGAGCGTAGAAAGCGGATTTGCAGTGTCAAATTTTAAGAGGCGCCAAGACAAAGATCTTATCGAAGAGTCTCGTAGAAAGGATGTAACATGACGCTGTTCTGCGTACGCTGAGCCGCCGCATCGTGGGATATCTTTTGTCAAAGAAGCGAGAAACAAATCGCACGAAACCGAAGTTAACTTACCGGAGCTAACTTCGCGCGTGTCGACAGCCGCGCACGAGTCGCATAAATCAACATACCCGCGTATTTTTCCCCCGATCGGAACGTGGCGCGTTTCGGCTCAACCGCGAAAAACGCGCCGCCGGGGGAACAATCGACATTGTAACCCTGCCAGTTTGTACCGCGGCCGCAATTTATGAAGTCGGACTAATCCGCGAGCAGCTTTTCCCGGCATTAATAACGCGCGGTGCGGCGCTCGGCCGCGATTTTTCTCCGCCCACAATGGCCTCGTTCGTCCATTGTCCACACCTTCTCAATAACGAATATTCATCGATGCTTTCATTCGCGACCTATTCATCCCAAAGTATTCCTTTGTTCCACAGCTTCGGTTCGTAATGAATGCATAATGAATGAATAGAGCGGATAAAAACACTCGCGTCCTTATGCCTACATTATATCCGTATACGTGTATTTCGCAAGTCAATCGAATATCACCAACTTGGTGAGATGATTATGTTGAAACAAATAACGCGTGAGCGTTAGACGCGCTCTTCGCTATTCTGGAATAAACAAAGAGCTAGCTCGTCAATTGGCCAATTCATGCGCCGAGCAAAGCAAATGCGACGCCATTCTCGGCGCATCGGCTCTCTGTGTTTAATCATCGGAATGACCAAAAGATATACGTACACGCGACGAAAAGGCGAATGGGTTAATTGCAATTACATTACGTAGTGTAGTCGAACGGTGTGAGGATGAGATAGTAACTTCGTTAATTGCATTTCATCTAATTGGCAGAAGCTGAAGTGGATTGAGTAACACGTGAGGAAATGTATGCGAGATGTAAACTTGCCGTATATGTAACTTGTCGAGACAATGTCGTCGTATCGATCATCGTCTACCTTAACGACTTGCGGACGATCGTTAATAATCTATCGGTTGTCTAGTTCCAAATGTTACTTATTAAAGTTGACTTATTAAAGTCGACAACGCGGCTTCCGACAAAGTAAAGAAAGATTAGCGATTATTACTTTAATTGCAATACGATGATAATTCTAAGTAAACTTTTGGTTTACAAAAGTTTACAAAAATATAACATTTGTCTATATACCAATATAAGTATACTGAAACTCCTCATTTGCGCGAATGAATATTTAACAGTAAAAAAAAAAGTGAAGGAAATAAAATGATATTTTAAATTTGAATATAAAAAATTTTCAAAATTAATTAAAAAAACTTTTCTATAAAGTTAACTTATTGCGAGCAAAATTAATAATTGTTGCAAATCAGTTCACAAATAAAATGCTGGAAATTTGAGAGATTATTACGATGATATAATTGAGAATAATATATATAACAGCGCTTCTTCCGCGCGATTATCTCGACAAATAGTGTTATAATTATAGATGCGTGCATACTTCACGCTCGGCGGTATGGCATTTATCGATAACTAATAGTCAATCCCGTATTTACCGTTCTCTCTCCTCATTCCGTGCGATATTGTATTCGGGTAACCGCGATACGCACCGGTCTATCCTATGTATTCTCGAATGGAGCCGAGAGAACCCGGGAATCGGCCGGAAACATTGTTCGGATAGTTTGGAGCATTCGCCGGGGGTGACAAGACCCGCGCCTCGACGAATAGTTTAGTACTTGCAGTAGTTGTTACCACGTTCGTTATATACCATTAGCGTTTTCAGTCGTCGAAAGACAAGAAGCGAGTGCGAGGTAGTTTCGAAACAATGTTCGATGCAAAGACACTTTTTGCGGAACGTACGCGAGATACTTGGCAGAGCTTGTTTCGTTTATCTATATCAAAGTTGCATTATGTTAGAAACCGTAGTTTCGTGCGTAATTTACATAGAGAGCAAATGCGTCTTTCTTGTACCGCCGTTTTGCGTAATTAATTCTAGTAGATTGAAAGAGAAAGAAAGAGAGAGAGAGAGAGAGAAATATGCGCGATAATACAATTATTTAAAATTACGCGCGATTTAAATCCAAGATTACTTTGAACTTTCATCACTTTCGTCGTGAGGATGTGCGCGGAAATTTAACTTTCTTCGAGACACACTCGGCATATCCGAGAGAAATAACTCGCGATTCATCTCTATTCCCATTATGGCGTTTATATATCACGCGTGTCATGATAAAATGTTGTTTTCTACGGAAGTATGTGAAAACGACACTCTCGTAAATCGTGTCACTAGCCGCGATACTCGCGCAAAAACAGGCGACTGTTTACTCATTCGCGTACGTCTCGCCGTTATAAGTGCGAACGTATCAGCGAAAATCAACTACCAATTGCATTATGAGAGAACAAGAAGAGCAAGAAAACATATACATATATCGTTTCCTGTCACTTACAAAGTTTAATTAGAATTTTAATTAAATATTGTAGCGCAGAGGTATCGCGGAATTCGCACGAAATTCCTCTCTTACGTATTTCTTGGCGAAGTTGGAATTAATTTACCTGCGAGGAAGAATTTTATTGAGCTCGTTCTTTCACCTACTTTGGTAAAGGAGAAAAAAAGAAGAAAAAGACTCTTATTCTTAATATCAGAAATTTTTAAATTTTCCGCACTTCATGTTTTGCAAAACAAAAAAAATATAATAGAACGCACGTCTTCCTTGTAGCGGGGATTCGTTAGCGAACTTCCAAGCGGAAATTCCAAATGAGCCGACGACGTCGCGGCGACGCCAGGTCGAAACTCTGATTTATGTACCTCGCACAGTTTGAAGTAGTCATCGTAATTTACTATATATATTCTGTATAAGTCGGCGCGTGAAATCAAACGTGAATGAAGTTTCCGTGGCATCCGACATGTAGGAACAAGGAGCATTTTCCGCGTTCGACGGGTTCGTTTGGATAATCACAACTTAGGCAAATTGCAATTTGTGCGAACGCGTACTTCCCCGTGCATTTCCTTCGGCAAACGTGCAATTTGCAATTTCACGGACACTTTTCGATCGTCGCGCGCATTATTGTTATTCGAGGGAAGAAATTCTTGTCCAATTTCTGTTCCGTGCATTTTTTTTGCATATAATCTGTACACACATGTGCAAGAGATCCTCTTAAAAAGTTTTAAGAGGATCTTTAGTCTTTTATTTTTTCAAGACTTAATTACTTAATCAACGATGCATCGTACAATCTCGCTGAAATAATTTGACGATGATTGATTAATGTCGCAGAGTAACTTAAGTTTGTTCTCCAGAACTGCGATGTTGAAAAGCAGACAAAAAAAAATCGCGGTCGTTGCGAAAGCGGTGGCGAAACGAGTTCGGCAATGCAGTTCGTAAAAACAGCTGCGTCTCCGAGTGCAAGTCTGCAGCATCCTTTCACTCGAGCGTTTAACCTTCTGATCTGACAGAACAGCAAACACGCGCGTAACCGCGAAACGGATTAAGTTCTCGATTTTTTGAGCGCAATATAATTGGTAAATCTTTTGCGTCTCTTATCGAGAAAGAGAGCGCAGTCGTCGATTTCTCTATAAATCTACGGACGTATCGATCTTATCTTACCGGCTATATCTTCCCGGTAAATCCAGCCGCCAAGTCGGAATTTCGTCTCTCACTCGTGGATAGATTGGACTACATCAGTTGTCCAGCATGATTTACTAGTCTAATTTAACGCGCGTCTACAAAACGTCACGCACTCTCTCTTTGTTTCCGCGCAATCGAAAACTCTAATTAAAAATTATTTATTAAATTCGTCGTTTATTTGAAGCTGACAATTAATAATTAAAACCAGAAGAAAAAGTTCTCTGATTTTTTCTTTATAACTATCGGCGTAGAAGTTTGTTTCGAATCTAACTGAAATATCCGAGTACCTGTATATAAACAAAGCTTCTTTGTCTCGTTTACGAGCAACCACAAGTCTTAATATTTCATCAAAATATTGTTTTCCAAGCAATATCAAGCAGTATTCTCGTTGTTGATACATTACAAAAGAACGAGAGACTTTGTCTCTGTTGTCCGTAATCTGTGCGTCATTATGACGGAAAGAGCTGCGCTTTGCACAACTTTGAACGTTATTGCGAAGAAGCGAATGAATAGTAGTAAATTATTTCGCAAAAACTAAGCTCAAAAAAAAAAAAAAAAAAAAAAAAAAAAA